>JAOXNV010003168.1:432301-477530 GCA_028565915.1 Momotus momota | reverse complement strand
CTGGAAGTTTTTAAGGCCGGGTTGGATGGGGCTCTGGGCAACCTGCTCTAGTGGGGTGTCCCTGCCTGTGGCAGGGGGGTTGGAAGTCGATGATGTGCAAAGTCCCTTCCAAGCCTGATTCTATGATTCACTTCCAAGAAGGTAAGCGCTAACAGAAACATTACTAGACTAATGCATGGATGTTAGTTAATACCTAATAGTGCTTCTGTAAAGCCATAACAGCCTTTAATAGGCTCAGCTTTATTTCATCCATAATTTCTTTTGTTCCACATCACATTGAGGAAGGCTGAACCTAAAAGCCTCCTACTCCAACCAAAGTGAGCAGGTGATTCTCACGTGACAAAAGATATCCAGAGTGAGGGCTCGTGTTTGTGCATTAGAGAGCTGTGACATTTCTCTAAACAGAAATGTGCAAAGGAAACATAGAGGAAATTGTACGGCAATACCCTGAATTATTGAAAGGCTAGCTATGCAGAACAAACATAATTAAAGGGTCTCATTATCTTGTAAATAATCATTGTAAATAATGCTTTAGATAATTACTTCATTAGTTTTCAAAACACTGGCTTTTATTCTCCTCTGAGATTCCATCCACTAACTCTTCTCTGAATAAATTGCCAAAAGGGAAAATCAAAAGTGGAGCAAGCATGTGAGCTGGAAATACAATGTGTACTGGTTGTATGAATTGAAATATCTTTTGCAAATTTGCAGACGGTTAAAAATGTTGTGGGTTTTTTGTTTGTTTGGGTTTGGTTTTTTTAAATGTATGTATGTATTTTTTCCTTCAGATTGCTCTCCGATGCACTTTATATTTGTCTATTCAAAAATGGTTGACAGCAGTCTGGATAGAACCAAGATTAGTCTATATCATGCATGGCCGTCCTTCTTAACTAAACACCTACATTGCTATTTTTCTTCACTACGAATCCATAAGCTGGATTCAATAGAAGAGACTATGCCTCTACCAGCAGCGGCCTAAACAAAAGGAAAGCTGAAGACCAAGATAAGAAATAGGCAGAAAATCTAAGACCTGCAATTAGATGGCTGGATAGCTAAGAATGTCTGCATTTAGGAAAGTAAAGAGTTTTTTTTCCACAGCATTTTGTTAGTACTGCCAGTAATTAAAGCAATGGCACGAAAAAGTGGCAAATGTTTTCCTGGTGAGGTCCCAAGTCATTCTGTAGCACTGCAGAAGGCTGATGCTTACAAATCACAGTATTTTAAAAGGCCTTTGCCAAAAGTCCATTAAAACAATTAAGAAGCAAGAGGAAAATGGTAAGGCTGCAGAACGAGTCAGCATCATCCAATTCTTTAGATAGAAAAGGCACAGTAGACAAATCAGCAACATTTGAAACTGAGAAAAGAGAATTAATTTTCACAAAGGTGATTACTGAGATTTTGAAAAGGGAGATCATCAGCAACCACAAAGCCTAGAGAGAATTAAGACACATTTTGCAGAGATGCATAATTTAAAATAAAAATAAAAATTTGCTGGTGTTAGAAGAAAGAAGCAAGATCTAGGGCACATAATTTCATCTTCAAAGAGGCAACCTGGAAATACTGAAGTTATTTAAATTAATGGACATTCTATAGACATTATTTGAGGCTAGAAAGCTAACAGTAGGCAAATATGCATAACCAGGCTGATATGTGCCCAGATACTATGCTGTGGTGCATAAAGATTGAAGTAATAAGAATCAAATATATTGTATTACTGCAAAATTTAGAATAGTGAACAGAGGAAAGAAATCTTACTTCTTTCTCCAGTCTTTCAATCATTGTCAGAAGGTGAGGACTGCTAATTAGGCTACATGAAATAAATATACTCAAATCCAAGGAAGAATTCTTTTATTTACACTACCCAGCTTTTCTGCCACGTCAGCCCTTTCCACACGGTGGCATATTCTGGATTGAGCAGTAACCCTGCTAGAGGAGTCCATCGCCACAGGAGCCTGGTAAAGGTTGACTTGTTTCCCTGCAATTTCCAGTTCTCTTCCTTTCCTGCTTTATTACACTATCAACCACCTAATAAGATACTGTGGTACTCCTGTAGTGAATGCAGAGGACATCAATGTGGTGAATTTAACAGTCTTTGTTAAACCAAATTCTGATGATTACCATTTCTAACTGAACATACAATGCTATGTCAGTTAGGACAAGAGGATTTGACTGCTATCTCCCACCTGGCTTCCTTTTTGTGAAGTAAAACTGCTGCAAAGAAAGTTGTCTACCTGCAGATGCATCTTCATGTGGTACCTTCCAGCTATTAGTACTACACAGCTTGCCATGTAATACACCAGGAGAACCAATCTCCTTTTCCTCTCTTGTGTTTAGCTAACCACAAAACTTGACTGCTTCAGTTTGAGAGCTTGAGCTTTGCTTAGATTTATAGCAGTAATAACCTAAATTTCTAAGCAAGTCAGACTGCCACTCCAATGGAATTCAAATTGGTTTGAATACTTACCTGTACACAAATCAGTCCTTAAACATAAGCGACTCAATTCATTTCCACCCCAATAGGAGGAATTAGCCCATTGCAAAGTGAGCTAAGCAGAATTCACCTTATCCAGTAGATATGGATTTAAACCTTGAAAACATTACCTTGCATCCCACACCTATGCAGATGACTTAATTTACTTATGTTTTGAAGATCTGACCTAGGTAGCTCACATTAGGAAACGTAATTCAAAAACAACCAAGAAGAAACACCCTCCACGCTGACTAATACTGCCTTCATTCATTTGTATCCTTTTCTTGTTCATATTCCCAATGCATTTTTCAGTGACTACACTTTTCATTCAGCATTAATGGAAAAAAACAACCATTAACCCTTGTACAAAAGTTTGGAGTGGTTTTGTTTTTGTGGTTTTGTTTGGTTTTCTTTCTTTGAGATTTTTTGTTTCTTTGTTTACTAAAATGACTATAGTAGTAAGGTCCTGTCTTGCCTCAGCAGTTGTCAATGGTCCTATGATATTTGCTGTAAATGTAGAAGATGCAGGGTTTTCTCCTGAGGTTTAAACTCCACTCCCTCAAAGCTTCCGATTGTTTTCACCGATGCAGAGCAGCTGCTGCCTGTGACACTTTAGGAGAAAAGGCAGTTAAAAAAAAGAAGATACACAGTAGGCATCAAGCCAAGCAGGCCTGCTGTAGTACCCAAGTAGTTTCCACGTACCATTCTCCAATCTACTCCCCTACTTATCCAAATTTTACCCTTTGACATAACGCTCTTGAATAAGTCAGAGCAATGAGGCAAGAGCCCTGCTTCTATCAAGGCAGCTGTTAGGAATGGCTTTGGGCTTTATTTTTGTTTTTTTCTAAGCTTCAAGTCAATTTTGCAGAGGGTAGTTTAATTTAGTTGCTCACACTAATTTTAGTCCAGGTATCGGATCTTTTCCCTAGACTCGGCTCGAGAGTGCTAGCTGTGCTCAAATCAGAAAACTCAGGGAAGAGCCTGGAAGAATAAAATTGGAATTAACTGTGTTTTCTGGGACCATTTCTATCTGGCTGAAATTTACAGTATTGAATAGACAAGGTCATAAAGGGGCTCTAAATGAAATAGTTTTGTCTACCCCCTTGCCTGCATTCAAAGGATTTCTATTCCGCTTTCTCAACATAAACTGAAACCAAAGCAGGCTTTAGGCATACATTTAAAAGATAGCACCTTTCATGACCCACAGCCTGTTGGTTTGGAATGGTGCCAGGACCCAAGTCAACCTGCCAAGTCAGTGGGCGTTCTAGCCAATGTTACAGCGTCTACATTGTGGCCAGATTCCTGGAGGTGTGTGAGGAGTACTACTGGAAAAGCCTTCTGAAAAGCTCTGCAGTGAGAAATGGTGATTAAGATTATTAAATCAACCACATAAAATTGTTCAGAAGATGAACTACGAAGCGAATAGCGTTCTTGCAGACCACCAAGTGAATGGATTTTGTCACTTTGGAATGAATCAGTGGTGGAGAATTACAACTAATGAGAGAAAAAACTCCCTCATTTACAGAAGTGGATGTAACTCATGACTGCAAAAGGTATACATGGTCCAAAGAATAAAAAAATTTTTAAATCACACCTGTAGCAGTTACTCACAGATCTTACAGAATCTTGCAGGTAGTTTAAATAATAAACTACTGGCTAAAATAATCTCAAAATACAGATGCCTCTTTCAAACAAAATGCTTATAAAGTTTTACTGTCTAGGACAATGGCACAACACAAATCTCATTTTAATTTATTTTGAGAACAATACTCATCACATAGCATGAACTTTCAAAAGTTTCCTGGGAGTATTTTACACTCTTTCATGCACACACCAATAGCAAAGAGCTTTGGAAACTGAAATGGGCACTCGAGTACAAACGCTGTTCTGCCACACGGATCCTGTGTGATCTTGGACAAGTCATTTCAGTGACTTGGATGAGCTAGGACTTAATCTTTCAATTATACACGTAAGCAGAACAGCTCTGCAATAGCTCTGATCAGTGTTTGATTCTACGGTGACCTACAAATGGGAGCCAAATAAAGCCTGGAACAGGCTTTCAAATAGTTGCAGTTCTGTCCCTTCTACGTAGCAGTTACCTGACCAGACAAAGGCGTATTTCAGGTAGTAGAAGCTACTCACAGTGAAGAAACCACTCTCTGGTTATCTTTGTTGTGAAATACCATAGCCAGTCACCCCCTGCCCCTTGTCCAAAGCTCGTATACTTTACATCATTCAGTTAACAGAAATTTATTCCACAAACAGGCCGAGGAGAAATTTTTTTCTCAAAGCCACATTCTCTTGTGAATTTTTGGACCAGCAAAACGTTAATTTGTTTGAGGGGCTTCCGACAGCAAAACTATACCACTGATATTAAGAGATCCTATTTTATTACACAAACAGGCATGACAGAAAAAACTTGTGGTACGTTGTGTTGTTTTGTTGGGTTTTTTTTTAATAAATTCATGCTTATATTTAAAAGATTCAGTGAATCAAAATCAAAGATGTTTCATTCTGTGATGTAAAACAGTATGAAAAACTGGTCTGTCAATATTATTACACACACATTAATTGTTACATGACTTCTCATCTACAAGCCTCCACATCTCACTTCAGAAACGTTAGCTACAATTCCCTTAACAGACTTACCCAATGTTAGGAACGTTGATGAAGATTATATAATAGCAAACCCCTTGTAACTACAGCAAGTTAACAGCTCTGTGCAATGCAAATAACCTTGTCAGAAATGTACTGAAGTTGCCTCTTCATTTTCTGTAAGATTACATAAAAGAAATATAAATAAAGTGAGCTGTTACATAAACGGCACCTCTGTTGAGTTCACATTCATTCTGACATATTCTCTAAACTGAGTTCACTCTGTGTTAATGTTGTCAATTTATTTTCAATTCACAGTAACTGGCATAGGCTGACCCAATAGTCTTATGTTCCCTCTGAAGTACGGATGTAGGAAATACAATTTTGTACGCAAAATAGTCCTTGTTTCCTTCCCAGCCCCCAGTCTGCTATATATTATTAGCTATTTGTGTCATAACCTAGCCATTTTCTAAGAATTCTTTACGCTTGAACATGAAAATCCTTCGTTCACCCTCTTTGCAGTAACATGGACTCAAAAGTAGCCAAATAAATGCAAACATTCTTTCCAATAAACAATTATTTTGTAATTACTTACCATTTCTATGTACTTGTAAAAACCTTTATTCGAGAAGAACTTCTGTTCTTCAGTCCCCACTTACAAGTGCTTATAAAAATGCTCCTTTTATTCCGAACTGCTCCTTTAGAAGCGTTTTACTAGAGGCAGAAGGACTTGGCGTGTTTGCCAGAGGCAGCTAACAGGCTGCAAAATGGCACTAGATAACCCAGCACCCAACTACTGTACCCGACAGACAGGTGCAAGGGCTGCCCCACTGACTGCCGCACGACGGATGCCACGGTTATTTTCAGAAGTTGCAGACGAGCCACATGAACGCATCAAATCAAATTTAACATTGGGTAACCCAAGTCTCTAAACTCCTATTCACACCACCACCCCCCCCACAAAGACCCAAAGCAAAACCCACATCCAAAGTGCTCTCTAAACTACATGAAGCACAACTGTCTGAAAGGCTGGGCTTTTTTTCTTAAATAATACCATTTTTATATAGAAAAGCATTCTCATAGGCAGCAGTTGCAACATTTCCCTTTGTCTGTTAAATTTTATTTATCAGGCTTCTATTCAATTCATGTAATGTTACGTTAAACAAATCCTCATTGCCTAGAAACGTCCGTTCTTTTCCACTATAGAGCAAAAAGAAGCAGAACAAAGACAGATTAATTTTTTTGAAAGTTGTAGTCCATTTTGTGGAGTTCATTTATGTTCAGATTGGGTGCTTTTCCCACAGGTGGCAGGGCACAGCTGTGAGAAGCAGCAGAGATATCTATGCTTCGCAATACTCTGAGCATTTTGGTTGTACAGATCTTTAAGAACAGGCATTTCACTTTCTCCCTAGGCTAAACTTTTACTTTCTCGGTTTGCCTTTACAGACAGGTTTGCCTTCTTAATTGCTAAGTTCCATATTCTCACTGCTATCCAATTTTCCCTGTACCACAAATACCAACCTAAGCACAACTGCTCAATTATGTTACAGCTAGTCATCAGTTGGCCAACGTCCAGGTGCATTTGCTATGAACTCCTCACCGGCGCTAGATGGTTACAGAAGGGGTAATGACAATTTATTTCTGTACAAAGATAGCACTGACTCAAATGAAAGCAAATGAAAGCTCGGCCATTCTTACCTCAAAATTTTTCCGAAAACTCCCCCCACAAAGAACCAACCATTCCCCTTATACAGCCCCATCCTGACACTTGTATTGCATTTGCTAGAGCACTGACCACATGAAAGGCTGATGTATTACAGTATGTGACAGACAAGAGGAGGAAGATGAGGGAGAAGAGGCAGCAGATCAGCACCGGTCCCTGCGCTGCCCAGCGCGGGTGGCAGCTGTTCCTCCCCACCTCCCACCCCTTGCAGCTGCCAGCTCTGAGCAGGCTCCTCGCTCCTGTTCTCCACTGGAGGAATGTTCTGGACAGAGGCTGCAGCTGGAAGGAGCGAAGGTACCACAGGTCCAGCATCCCCACTGGGATAACAGCACTTGCAGCCGTGCCAACAAAGAGCCACCAGAGAGGTGATCGAAACAAGGTTTAAACATCAGCACAGGCAGAAATGACTCCTGTTACTGCCTGCACATCGGAACGCTGAATCTAGTCCAGAACTTCCAGCTCTGGGCTAGGCAGGTAAAAGGAGAAAGTTAATTTTTAATTCTGCACTGTGAAAGATGCACTTTTATGAGGAATTTCTGACATTACAGGAATAGCTTTACTCAAATAAATAATTCCTGTATTTTTCAAATTTAATATTAAAGGAAAAATCCACGGGCAATAGTTTAAATTAATAAATCTCATTAATGTCTTCATAATTGTCTCTGCACCTATCCACCTACTATGATCATCTCTACACCTTTTTCAATAACAAGTTTCAGGAAATATACTACCTTTAAGACCTAGGTATCGATTGTTTGACATACATCATTGTAAAAACATACCAGCCTTATTCAAACACTTACTGGAAATATTCACAAAGGTCACAACAGCATCACGAATATAAAAATAGCCACAAGATACTTGCTTCGATAAATTTATTAGTGCATACGTTAAGAGATTTTCTCCCCTCCAGTATTAATAGAACAAAGAGGTTCATGTGAAAAACAAGTCTTGTTTTGTTTTAAAACAAACTCATTGAGGCAGCTATATAAACAAGTAAAAAGTATGGAGTGGCCTATTCAAATTTCTGGTCTTGAGGAGCAAATTATTGCATTATAAATAAAAAAAAAAAGAATCAACCTGTTGGGATTTTGGGGTTCATTTTAGGTAACCAGCTGTTAAAACAGCAGAACTGATATCCCCCTCAATCTAATTTGCATCTGTATAAATAATATTTACTGATAAAAATCTAGAAAACTATAGAATAAAAATATATTTTACCTAGAATGAGTACTAAGGCAACCAATCTTTCCTTACTTTGCATGTAAACTTCATCACAAACATCAGTGAGTGTTCTGGACTTAGAGGTAAAAAAATTTGTTCATCAATGACGCCAAAATTTTTGAAGCGACTTCTTTATGGCTGACTTGCAAAAAGATCAACAATATTTTTTTTTTCTTTTTTAAACATGTTTGACATCTGAACAGCTCCAGCACATTCACAGTGTATTTGGACAGCAAAGCAGGAATATTAATACGTACAATATAAATTGTAAACTTTGCTGAATTTCATTAAGTCAACAGACTGAATTATAGTTCACTGAGTAACTTTGATCTCAGATACTTTCAACAACACAGAAGTTTAAGGATTCTAACCTTTTAGGACTGAGCTATTGCAGTTAACATTATAGTTGAGCATTTGGAAACATTGCCAAGTATAGTTTTAGACTGTGTTTAAAAAGGCACACATACTTTCCTCTAGTTCTCTTACAGTGTAAATATATCTACATATCTACATGGGTATCTTTAAACAATAAGAAGTCAAAAATTCAAGTTACAAATATTTTACACTCAAAATACAAAAATAGCCCATAACATTAAACGCAGTTATTTGGTTACATTTGAAGTCTTTCGAGCTCTCAAGTCTTGCAAGCTAGCGTTACAACAGCTATGTATATACTAGAACACTTCATATATGTTACGTAACACACACTTCATAACAAATCAGTGTCTTAGTATGGATTACATTTCGGACTTTCCCGAGGGAGTTTATCCCTATCTGCTATATTCACACATCAACATTAGTAAGCTGCTGAATAAAGATTATTGACTTGGCTTTATAGAGAAAAAGCGTGATTCTCCTCATATTCACATACACAGGAAGGCTGAACTGATCCACCAGTGTCCTTTGCACAAGGATTATTTGTAAAATTACCTGCTCAAGTTCAAATCCGTGTGCTTCTTGACTGCATTCTTTTATCAGAAATTGTTGCAACTAACTTTTTAATATAAAGGCAAGGAAATATTGAAAGCAATTAACCTTAGTCACATTGAAAGAAAAAAACAAAAACCACAAAGCTTGGGAAGTGTAAAAAAAACCCAAACGAGCTTTTTTTTCCTTCTCCTGTGTAATGCAATAGGCAGACAGTGAAATAAGCAGCCTTTTTGAGAGAAAATATTTTAGCACTTGTTGGCATTTTCTTTTTAAAGTATAAAGCTTAGACTGGTTAAGGTTACTAAATAATTAATACTCTTAAAGACAAGGCTACATCTCATAAAAATGTTCACAAGAGTGCTAACAAAAGCAGCACTGGTAAGGTACTAAAATTCATTATAAGAATTATATTAGCAATAGGGGAAAAAGCCAAACAGTCAAAACTCAATAGCCTCTCCACTCCCTATTTAAACTGCTTGTAACACTGAGATATGAAAAAAAAAAAAATCCTAAGTTACTTTAGTTTAAAACAATTAAGTTTCAGTCTTAGAAATGTATAGTTTATGATGAAAATCCATACATAACCTAATACATTCTGATCTTCATTTATAAGTAAACATTAAGAGTGATTTTGTTTTCATTTTTAACCATCAGCAATAGGTTATCACCATGGAACAGCGTAAGGCATCCTCTATTAAAAAAGGTTTGGTTTTACTGAAGATGTATTTTGGAGTTCCTGAAGGTTCATGACTCTTGGAATGTGCTTGCTATGATAGTGTTGTTGCTAGGATAATTCCAAGTATCAGAAGCAATACAGCTACACATATAATTATGAACATCAATTTCTGAAAAAAAAAGAAAAAAAGAGAGAGAAAAGTTGATAGAGTTCTGTATCTGTACCCTGTCAGATACAGAACTGTTTAAATATCTGCAGAGCCACAGAACATTAATAACATTGATACTCAATCTGAGGGGTTGGATTTTCTTTCTAAAGAATACTCGCTGCTCCAATTTCCTGTTGTTAGTCTTTCTTTTCTAACATACATGTAACCACAGTTACAAGATAGAGCTATTTGTGTAACATTTATGTATCTTGCTTCACAGAGTCATTTTTATTACTCATACCCAACTTCTGTAAATACCATTACGTATAGAAACAGATGCAATAGTGAACATTTACTTATCAAGGTTAAGTCTAAGTACGGTAACATTGCTTACTACCACCCTCCTTGGATAAATATTTGTCGCCTGCTCAAACCTTTACAACTGCACACTTTGCAGAATTCAATAAAACATCAGTAAAAACACTGTGTAGGTAATAGCTCAGAAGAGCTGCAAGGGAGAAAAGAAAAAAAAAAAAAGTTGTGCTCTACACAAATGCTTCTGCGCTGGTGGGGCCCCACCTGGAGTACTGGATCCAGTTCTGGGCACCCCAGTTCAAGAAGGACAGGGGACCATTGGAGAGAGTCCAGCGCAGAATCACGGAGCTTATGAAGGGAGTGGAGCATCTCCCTTCTGAGGAGAGGCTGAGGGAGCTGGGGCTCTTTAGCTTGGAGGAGACTGAGGGGTGACCTCATGAATGTTTATAAATATGTAAAGGGCAAGTGTCAAGAGGACAGAGCCAGACTCTTCTCGGTGGCACCCAATGACAGGACAAGGGGCAATGGGTGCAAACGAGCATAGGAGGTTCCGTGTAAACACAAGGAAACATTTTTTCACAGTGAGGGTGACAGAACCTGGACCAGGCTGCCCACGGAGGTTGTGGAGTCTCCTCCTCTGGAGACATTCAAAACCTGCCTGGACACCTTCCTGCGTGATCTACTCTAGGGTCCTGCTCTGGCAGGGCGATTGGACTCAATCTTCCGAGGGCCCTTCCAGCCCCTAATATTCTGTGATTCTGAGTCTGACATTAGGTCAGGTATCTCTGACTATAAGCAATGAGGCAGTAAATCCTGGCATCTGCCCATAAACCAGAGTTGAGAAGAAACTTTAATCCCAAAGTTTTTAGTTTTGATGTTAAAGGAGTGTTAGTACAGGAACCTGAATTCCTGATTAGCTGTCTGAAATCACATCCTACTCATAGCATTTCATATATAGTGTGAAGATACCATATGTAAAATTTTGCCACAGAAGTTAACTGCTATTTCCTACTTAGGCTGGCTGGGTATTATCTTGACAAAAAAAATGGTAGATCAGCACAGCAAAATTTGAAATTCAAAAGAATTCTCAAATTTATGTCCTAAAATTCCAGCTGGAATGCTTGCAGATTTACTTTTACAAACACAGTGTTATTTCCCACTGTTTCATTTAGTGTAGCATTAATAAACAGCTTCAAAGTAAGACCTTTTAGGATGTTCTGCAAAGCATAATAGACAACTTCATGGCTGCAGACAAACTTTTAGGAAAGCTCTACTTAAAGCCGTAGAAAACCTCATTTGATAAAGTTCCAAGTGTAACTACTATTCCTTATCTAACTGCAGATTATTTGCTGTTGTGAACTTTCAGTATAAAAAAAAAAACCAACAAAAAACCCAAAGAACTGTGGGACAATAACAAGATTTTGTGGTCTAATTTCCTTGTGTGTTTACAAGTCTTACTGCATTCTGTAAATGCAGCAGCTTACCGCTAGGTGTCAGTTCTCAATATTGCCAGCACAGCACTTTTACAGCAGGCAGAGACAGAGAAGAACCACCAATGCACCTCAAGCCTCCTCCCCCAGTACTAACTGTACCGATATTAAGGGTTAGTAGAACAATACAAGAGTACCAGAGTAAAACAAGAGCAAAATTAGTTGATTAGTTACTTACTGCCACACTGGCAGGAAGTCATGCATGCTGAGGTTATCCAAGCATCACCGAATACCAACAGACAAACCAATAATTAGACCAATTATGGCAATCAACACCAATGACACAATGATAATTATCCACATTTTCTGTCAAAAAACAAGGTATAATTATTTTAACATTAAGCACATTAAGACTTTAATTTGCTTTCTATTTTAAAACTAGTCAGTTTTTAGATCTACAGTCATTTTTAAAGCCTGCAGTATTCTCAAATTGAGATGTATTTACCTTGAATGCATTAAGAATAAACATTTTAAAACAGCATTTATAGGAGAAATAGTATGATTAATACCTTTATGGCAATGAAAGAGAAAACTATCATTGTACAAATACATTAAGTAGGCTCTTTTGACGCTTCTTAAATAATATTTTTTTAAAATGTTATATGTAGATATCTATCTATCTGAAAATATATTATTCCCTCAAATGCAACTTGCCATAAAAAGCCTCAAAATTGCACAGCATCTCAACAGGGGAAATTATAGTGTCAGAGGAACACTTCATTCACCCTGCTGTCGTACAGCTACAAAATAGAAATTACTTAGTAGTCTGATTTCAGAATACATTCTTTGGTTTTCTGATGGGAAGAAAGATACTGAAACACCAACAAGTTTCCATACCAATGGAAAATGCCTGAGCCTTACTTTGAACTCCTTTTCTCCACAAAATTTAGTGTGGTGTCTTAACATCACACCCTTTCCAGAGGAAAGGTGCTCCTATCTAGAACTTTTACAAGAATACAAAAGTAGTTACCTGTAAAAAGAGTAATTACAGATGAAATTCTAAAAGTAAGACTGTTTCAAGAAAACCAGTAATTTTATTTTTCCTGCAAACATGGTGACTTATTAGCTATAAATCCAGGTAAGTTTACCAGGGATAAAGATGCAAAAAACCTTTGAACTTAAGAGTCTGAATAATTTAATGGTTATTGGTAAGAACTACCTGGGAATTTATCTAATAGCATAATATATTAATTCTTCTTTGGGGGATTTTTTTACACTCTGTAATGACTAGTTTAAGTGGAAAAGTGTGAACGTAGCCTTAGCTGTGCATGAATTCCTTATACATTTTTGTAGTACAAGACATTTCTGTCCTCTACTGGTAATACCAATTTTTACTATTACCTACAGAAAATAAATTGGGAATGTTTTGATTTCTTCTGGATTATACGGGTTTTTTGTTTGTTTGTAAAATCCTTCGGTAAATCTTCCTGTCACATACTAATTTACAACTATGGTTTTCTAATCTGATTTTAAATATCATGACTACAAAAAAAGTAAAATGCGTATATTAATTCTACCTTGAAGGACTGAACACAACAACAAAAGAGCTGAAAATGAAGGTTGCTTCATACTGTGCTAAGTTAATATACTGACTAGCACAATTACAGAAAGATAGCATACCCTTCGTGCTTTACTTTGATATTTAACTGCCTTTTTTGTCTCTTCTTTCGCATGTTCCACGTAGTCTGATGCATTCATCACGTTCTTTTCTATGTTGTTGATCATTTCACCCTTAAAATGAAATTTAGAAGAAAAAAAAGTTATTGGAATCCGTGGATTCTTGTTTCATGAATCTAAGAGAAGAAAGACGATTACTTTTAGCAAGTGAATAATGTGAACATTACTGGCTGACATTTTTTTCTGCTTTGAGATGTAAAGGGAAAAGGGAATGAGAAGCAAGAGCTCAAAGTTCTAACCAAATAAGGAACATTCATG
The DNA here is from genome assembly GCA_028565915.1 of Momotus momota. Lineage (NCBI taxonomy): Eukaryota > Metazoa > Chordata > Aves > Coraciiformes > Momotidae > Momotus > Momotus momota. The sequence goes on along the minus strand of JAOXNV010003168.1, from coordinate 464,024 downwards.
GGCAGGACAGGCATATTTCTCCCTTCTGCAGAAAAAAATACCGAACACCTGAAAACATACCTTTGAATGTGAGGTATGTTTTAACAGCCAAAACTAAAATTGATATACTAAAGAGATCAGAAATCCCTGACATGCCTGGCAGTGGGAAAGGGTATTGACTATTTTGACACAAAGTTCAACAGTTATCTAAGAAAATGCACACACATAACAGAAACTTCTAAAAAGTTCCTCACAACTGCAGGTTTAGAATGCCAATACAGAACATGTTCAAATTAATTATGATGAATGAAATTTGGTAATGAAATGGGGGACTGGTGAAGAGTTACAGTAAGTCAATTACCTGTGTTTCTGTCCATCAGAAGAAATAATCAGCAGCAGTGAACAGCAAAGCATTAAAGAATGATGCACAAGTAACTTTTGTTCATTTCTAATGCAACAGAAAACTGCTACCAATTTGCCTTGGCTATATATTTAACATCAAAGCAACACAGACTTCTATAACAAGACCCAATGAAATAAAAAAATAGTCTTTTTTTTTTCCAGGAAAGCTTCTCTCCTGAACATTACTCTTTTCACTTTCCTGTGTAAGTCCAACAATTTTAAGAACAGGTTAAAAACATCTTCATTAGATAATTGGTTTGTAAAAACTACAAAGAGAATGAATTTACCTACATGTGCAGACAAAGCTTATGAATACAAGAGACTATTTGAATGATCTGTCAATCCCTTTGCATTCCTGTTAGCGGCCACAGTAATCATACCTGAGTATTACACGCAAGTTGTGTAAATCGTTGCTAACGCACATTTTATTCTACCACAGCAGTGCTTTACCACGTCTGTGAGAATCCTAAATTCCCAGGTATTAGCCAACATTCCAGGAGAGAGTTGTGCTTACTTGGACATGCACAAGATGTTCAAGCATATTGCAGTATAAGCATTTGGAAGGAAATATTATCAACTGAAAATAAAGTCTAGAAATAAAAAAATAAAGTCTGCTTAGATATTCACAGCATATCTACAAGTACATCTAACATCTAGATTGTATGTTTGTCTAAAAAAAATATTTAGTGATCAACTTTGATATATTCTAATCACAGTCAAAACCCACTGTATGTCTGCAATTGTTTCTGCATGTTTCAAAGAAGAAGACTAGGAGAAAAAAAAAAAACCAAACCAACAAACAATCACTGACGTAAATGTGTTTGAACTGGTTCATTTACCTGAGTCTCAACAAACATTGCCATGTCCATAAACATTTCATGTAGTTCCCGTATGCTAGACTCCAGTTTCATAATATCCTTGTGACGTGACTCAATTTCATTCAGAGCTTGCCTTGTTATTTGAGAGTCTGATATAATCTTCCGGAGAACGAAAAAAAGATATGGATATAAATAAGTATGTGCTGACACATTTTCTAAAAAGCATAAGCAGCAGAAAAAAAAAAAAAAAGATATAACTGGACCAGAAATACATACATCAGAAGTGAAAATTGAAGGATTACCACTCTCTAACATTTCTTCCAGTTCCTCATCGGTCGTGGTCTTTCCAGCTAGGATAAAAAAAACAGTACTTCACTTATTCATTACTGAAAATAAAATTTTACCGTTATGAGAAGGATAAGAATTCAAAGAAAATTCTTGTATTGAGCATTTTTCAAGATAAAACACGTAGTGTTTGGCCATTACCAAGTCCCATTTTGCATATGAAAAAAAACCCTAAGAAAATACCAAGTAATAGTCAGAAAAGAAATATAGATTCAAAGTTACAAAGAAGAATTCCTGGTTGGTGGCTTTGGTTGTTTTTTATAATTTATTTTTTTTAGAGGGGTGGTGGTTTGGTTGAAGAGTTTGACCAGAATCCTTTACAATGTACATGTGAACCTTGTTAAGAGGAGTGTCCTTCAGAAGGAAGAACCTGAGATAGTGTTTATGTAACAGTCCATCATGTCACACTGGCATCTCATTTACCTGCTCCCCATCACAGTCTGGGCAATAAAATCTTTACATAAATTGGATATTACTAACACAATTATATCCATATTCCACAGAGAAGATGATTACTGAACATTCACTTCTTTTCATAACACATCTAACAATTGATGTAGTTTATTATTGCGTGTTTAAGCAAACTGAATCCCCTGGATCACACCGGTAGGACAAATGCAAGTGTTACAAGTTACACAACACATTCAAGTGACTTGCATTGTACTGTTTTAAAAATTACATATCAAATCCCTACCCTTCCCATGTATATTAAGTTAAATATCTGTAATAACTTAGATAACTCTGTCCTACCAGATGAAAATTATACTTCGAGTATTACTTTCTGACATTAATACCCAAGAATAATGCAAAACCTGCTTTAATATTTTTACTGCTGAGGAAAAGGTGAAGGCTCTAATTGGGTCATAACAACATTAAAAGAACCATGTCCTGAGGTACTAGGGTCCCTCTCCTCAAATATATAGGTAAAGCAGAATTTAATTTGCCCGATAAGCTTTACTGAAATGCTGAATTGAACCATTAGCACGAGAGGCTGATGACAAATTTCAGAAGCACAAGGAAAGCAGTCTTGTAATTTGCCAACTTTTCTGTTCGCACTTCTTATTTCAGCAATATATATATATTTGTTTTTACAGGAGATATTCTAAAAGGCTTTCGAATGGATTTTCTTTGAGGTAGGTGCTGTAGTTCAGAGTAGAGTCAGGTACCTTTCTGAATACTCCTTGTAATAATCAATGATGGAGTCAGTCAAATGTGAATCAATCAACGTATGATCAGAGTACATATAATGGCAGCACTGGTCTTATGTCAGTTGAATTTAACAAATGTTCTTATTGACAGAAACAGCATAGCATAAAAAGAGATGTTGTCCTGTTTAGCATATTAATTTTGCAAAGGCTTTTAACAACACTTGCTATCTTCAGAATGCAGCTTTTCTTATTATTGCATTTAAAGTTGCAACACTGGAAACAAATGCAACAAAAGGAAAAGATATTTTCTTTAATAATTTTTAGCATGAAAAAATCAGTGCGTTTTCTCTATTTTCTTTACAGCTGTCCTGAAGAGCAGGATCAGAGTTTGAGCCATACAATAAAATGGTTTCTTTTCCCTCATGTCCTTCAAGAACAGGTCCATGATAAAGATGGAACAAAGCACCCTACAAGTAATAACAAACAAAGGAGATACTAACAACACAATTCAGCGTTTTTTAAAAAAGTGTATTCAAGACACTTACTTATCTCTAATTGTCTCTGTATCCGACCTTTGCTGCGTTCACGAAAAAGAGTTTGGGTCTCGTTGTATTCCGTCATGACCTCCACAAACTTGTGAGCTAATACAGAGTGCTGTTTTTCAAAGATTTAAAAATGTGGAACAAAAACGTTTATTTTTTTTTTTGATACAGCAAACACTACTGCACAACAACTGAAAGCGCTATTTACATGTCAACAAAACAGAACATGAAGTTCTGAAACTATATCAGAAAAGTGAAACTCAGTCTCTCATTTACTAGAATCATTTTATTTTCTTTAAACCTGTTAAGTGATCATACCTGTGTTTTTCTTATCCTGAGGTCCACTGATGTCCGATTAGCATTTTCGCCCTGATCAAAAGTTTGTTCAATAGCTAAGAAAATTACAAGAATATTATGAGTCAACATTCAGCACAACTATTTAATAGTGTAGCTCAGTTCCTTTAAATACTATTAAATATTGGAGTCTTTTTCATGTACAAGCTCCTCACAGGTACGTTTAACATTTCAGGGGGAAGAAGAGGGGGCAGTGAGATATATATATATATAAATAAATTGTAAATGATTTTGATAATCAGTACAGATCTTAAAACACAGTAACTACTTCAGCACTCTTAACAGTCACACCACTGTCTATTACTCTGGAAAGATTTCAAAAGGTATAGCAAAATAGGCTGCTCTTACAGTTTAAACAGTAAACACCATACACTAGTGTTTATAGAAGGATAAAAGCATATCGTGATTGTAATATAGGAACATTAAAACACTCGATATATTTCAAAACCTATCCTGAGCAATTAAGACATACTCCTAGGAGAAAGCCACAGCAAAATTAGCTAGTCTGAATTTAAAACACAATATGTGCTCTAGAGCAATTCCCTACATAGAGATTTATACAGTGGAGGTTGTCTTTTTGCAGTTAAAGTTCTTTTTCCAGAACATCATGAACAAAATCTGGCATTTCAGCCGAATACATTTCTACACAGAGGTAGCACTTTGCATCGTAAAAAAAAACATTTCTGAAAGCAAGGAAGCTCGCTGTCCTGCTGCAGCAACTAGGCTGTGCTGAGACCTGGCATTTATCAGCAGTGAAGTTTGCCAAGGAGGAATAAAAAAAGAGGATGATACTGTTACTGACATGGGCTGTACATTAGTTGGAAGGGAGGTGGCTGTTTTGTTTTTTTTTTAAAGAGCTGTACCTTACAATTTATGGATACGTAACGCAGCTTTTAAAGGGCAGAAGTTCAGCTGCAATGCATTAAGTTTATAGCACTGCTACCATCCTGAATCAAGTGACAGTAGTTTTATTTCTCCTCAAAACTTACCCTTTAACCTAGCTCGGACTTTATTAGCAATCTTCTTTATTTCCTCATTTAACTCTTCAAGTTCTTCCTTTGTTCCTTTAAAAAAAAAAAAAAAAGGTTTTTATGAACTGTTAATGATTGATAATAGGAAGCCAGCAACCATCTACCTTGCAATCTCATAACTGGATTCAGTACAGTCATGCAAAGAAGTAGTTTATTACAGTCTGAAGTACTTTAAATATCATTTTTATAACAGCATACTGTCAGATTCCTGCTTCTTATGACAGGCATAAGAACACTTGGGAAATGTTACTACCAACTAAACCAGGTGATAAAACATTCTATGTTTTTTGTTAATATAACCCTTTCAAGGTAGTATTCATTTGCTGGTAAAAGTCCGCTGAAGTCTTATCAACGAAAAATACAGATTTATCTCACTTTTTTTTTAGTTCTATTGTTTAGCACGGACTCATTGCTTTTACCCTTATTAACATAACTGTACCATGCACAGCCTAGATTTTTTGAAGAATACAGAGTATTCATGAAGAACTTAGCTAGATCTCTTCGGCTGGGTTTACTGAAGACACTAGATTTACAAGTGCATACATTATTTACAAGCAATGTCCTATACAATTCATATGCATTATTGAGTGCAATTTTTAGCACAAACACAAGCTGATAAACGAGCTGAGATCACCGATTTTAAACATTCAGTCAATCCCTTATTAAACCTGAGATTCACTGACTGTATCTGATTAAGACAAAAAGCAGCCTGCAAAATCATTTCTGAGAGCACAAATGTATGCCCATCTATAAACAAAGAACATAGGGTGAAAAATAAAACTAACATCCAAAGTTCAGCTTTCATCAACACGAAGATAAATGCTAAGCTAGTGTCGCAACATTCCAGCAAAATGTCTAGGCATCTTTTCTTCAAACCCTGCACGCAAACCCAGGCATGCCTGGAACTAAGAGATGTTGAGAACAGAGAAGGTTCCGTGTTTTTGGGTATAAGTTCCCTTAACTTTTGAGTTCTCGTTCAGAAAGCACATCTTGACTCTCCAGCTCTCAGGTCACAGGCTCTAAAAATAGGGCTCCAGCACAAAACTCTTACTACTGCTGAAGCTTCTGGCTGCAGTGTTAGTGTTAGACAGGATCTTGCCCCTACTGAAGAATAAAGGGAAGATGATGGCTCTACCACGTGAGCCTCAGTTCACAATTTTAACATTTTCACAAATAAAAAGGAATGCAAGTAGTCTCTAAGTTTCTGAGGGCACAATCACTTTCAAGATACCATTAAACTGAGTTTTGGTCTAGTAAAGGTTTGGACAATGCAACAAATATTCTAAGAATTTATTTATTCAAATGAGACTTAAAAAGCTAAAATAAGCAAATGAAAATAATAATTCTAATATTGAATATGAAAAGACTGTAATAAACAAATTATGTTACATTTTGCATTGTGAACACCTGAAGTTCTGTTCCTATAGACAGCTAAACCAAATTGATTTCAGCATATCTAGCCAAACATCTGAGATCTTAAAAAAGTGATACTCACTTCCTTCAGGATTTGGTGCTGACAGGATAATGCTGTGCTGCTTCTTCACTTCTTCCACATTTTGTGCTATTTTTGCTATATTATTTCTAAGCTCCTCAACCTGAAGGTGAAAAACATTATTATGGCAGTGAAAAACATTAGAATAATTCACGGCAAAAAAGTTTTTTAAACCTTTGATAATAAAAAAACCCTAAAGAATTCCACTGCAACATTTGTAAGCATCTAACAGGAGGCCCAGCAAAAACACTGACAGCTTGCACTTTTTTTTTAAAAAAAGAAAAAAAATTATATTCTTAATAGCAAGTATATTCTGTATAGCCCCAAACTTAAGTGCTACCATGCTCAATAAAAAAAAGTTTCAAATTCTATAAGCAAACTGCAGTGAAGACAGAAAATACCCCAAAATAAAGAAGCAAAAATGTTAGCAAGGTTTGGCACACCATTACGAAGAGTATTAGGAGAGTGTGTGCAGATGAATTGTTAAACCTAATTACAGAAATTAAAAGGCATGGATAGAAAAATCTAAGTCTTTAATGCATAGTGAAAACGATAACTTTACCTGTTGGAAAAAGTCATCCATAAAATGGTCTTTTTCAACAATAACTGTCTCCCCATCCTCATTTCCTTTACACTGTGAAAGACAACAAAATAAATCTCTGAAATAAAAGCTCCGTATACTGAAAGGAAACAACTACAACTTCTTCTGCAGTGCTAATATATACACCTTTTTGTAAATAGTCTGCAAAGTCAAAAAAGTGACCCTTCCGTTTTTGAGGACTGTAATCTAAAATCAAATCAGCAGAGAGGTCAAAGAAGGTCACCTGACTACCACAAAGTTGTGAAAGCTAAGGCATGTACTTCTCTGTAAACTTCAGGGCAGAACTAGTCTGTAAGTGATGCCAGTTTTCATAACTTGTCATAAAAGAAGTATTAAAATACAATATTCTCTCATTAGCATAATGATATTTCCACAGTGAGTCCCACATGAACTGAAAATAACACTCCTTATTGAGACAGTAAATCAAAGGCTCTCAGAGAAATACTAAAAGGGGTGCTGATGAGTGCCTTGTGATGCAATAAGCTAAACATCTAATGAAAGCTACAACAAAAAGCTATCAGCATCTGCTTACTAGTTTTGCCCTTGGGTGTTTTCAAGGCTGCCATTTCACACCAATTTAGGCATAATTACGCTAGACTAAGCTATACATGCATTACATAATGGATAAACCCTTAGAATAGTAGCCAAGGAAGCAGGAGCTCAAGTTGACAGGCTCTCCCAGGTCTCTAGGGCACATGTTCCCCGAGTCACACTTCCCTAACCCTTGAGCCAGCCTGGCAGAATACATGACAGTAGATGAGATTAAAGTTTTATCAAAAGAAGAGAGAGAATTAATATGCATCATATAAAGGCAAAGAGTTCCAGCTTCCATGTTCTCTAGTTCCCTCTGCAGAGCACAGACTGTTTGAACTGCATTCGAATCAAAATTAGAACAAAATATTACCCTACCATATCATTTGAATCAAAATTAGAACAAAATATTACCCTACCATATCATCATTTGAATCAAAATTAGAACAAAATATTACACTACCATATCATCCATGTCAGAAATAATCTGAGGTTTACGCTCAGGGGAAACCATAATGCCCCAACTGAAACAGTGGAATTTAGATGTTCCTGCTCTCCTGGACCACTCTCCAATCACTGATAGTGCCATGTGTCATTAAAGACTTTTCAGAGTTATTCTGGAGAGACAATTGCTAGAACTCAGCATTAAAAAACATGTCCTTAGGGACTGTAATCAATTAACACTCTTGCTTAATACAAACAAGTCAGCAAGTCTGTACCCAAATGAAGTCACCCATTTCAGAGACTGCAGTGCTACAAAGCTACCAGATGGAAGTTAGTATTTAAGAATAAGCTATGCTTTAAAGACCTTTAATTTACCTGCGTAAAAGAACACCTTCTGCTTATATTTAATGAGTAAAGAATAACTTTACTCCTTGTTCATAACCACATCCTACATTTAGTTAGTTGAACTGAAAATAAAGAAACTAAGAGATTCAGCATGTCAGCTTTTATTTTGGTCAGAAGATCTTAGTAAAACATTAAACATCCAAGTGAATCCTAAACAAGTGAAAGTAGAACAATCTCACAGGGAAGTCCTCGTTGAAGGTGTGAGGCTGGAAGGAAGCGACCACAACTACCCACCCTGCAGTCAGTTCCACCTTCATTTCACTTTCACATTTGATTGCAATGACACCATTGATAGATCAATTTGCTGTCTACAACTTGTTGAAGGATTTATGAACAGTCTACTTTGAACATCAGCACTGGAGACACCTGATGACTTGCCAGCCTCTGGTCTCCACATACTTAAATCATTACTTACCTAAAATGCAGCTTATTTGCTACCTCTCTTCAATTTACGTGATGCACCTTCTTTTGATAAGCATACTATTCAACCAAGAACTCACTTTTATCATCAAGTTCAGCAGAAATATAGTTTCTTCTAGACTTGACCTCCCCAGTACAAGCCGTATCGCAAAAACCTGATTAGAAGCTTCACGCTAACTCCAAGAGCAATCTAACGAAGTCTGTTTGCACCTTGACCTTGGCACTGAAAGTCTGGGCCATACAACTCCATACACATTCACGGACTCATTATAAAATATATAAACCAACTTCTGAAGGAATTTGATACAACAGAATCCAGACAATACCGTTTCTCAGCTCTCAGACCTTCAAGATCATCAAGTTCAACTGTCAAGCCAGCACTGCCAGGTCAGGATATCTTATAAGATAACCCATTAAAGCCATTCAAAAAGATAACCTGCCAAATGAATTACTGACCTTTGAAACCAAAAGCAGTTTTTGACCTAAAACAATAACTACTACTTGCCCCTGAAATTCCATTCAAGGTTAGGTATTTCTCACTCCAGACCACGTGTATTCTTCCAGCAGGCGGCAAAGACAACAACAGACCACCATTATCCCAGTGAATCAGACCCAAGAACAGAGTTAGAGTGTGTTACATTTTCTCCTTGCAGCATCACTGTTTCCAGAAGTTCTTTGATATCAGAGTAGCCCAGGAGGACTTACAGAGGGCTAAGGAGGTCTGTCAGGGAGCTTTGGCAGGTCAATCATTATTAACATGCTTTTAGTGGCAGAAAAAAACATCATCTGGTAACTGTCTACAACAAATTACTTCACACTGTTATGACATGGAAAACACACAGCTCATCTTCAGAAAATTCTGTGTCTGAACAAAGACCAATTTAAGAGGCTAATTCATGGAGAAAAAAAAAAAAAGGAACTTGGTAATGTTTTCCTCCTCCTGAAAAGGTTCCTGTTGCATTTTTTTCCATACCACCCAATTATACCTAAGATATCCTCAATAACACTCAAGAATAAAGAAATATTAAAAGCATGTATTTCAACGGATTCATCAGTCAAGCAAGAAAAATGGATTTTAACAGATAGCTCTACATCCACTTCAGCAGATACCAAAAGGTAATTTTTGAGCCATATGAACAATGCACCCCAACATTGAGATCCAAAACACCGCGCTTAAGCTGAGATGGTTTACATCTTACCTTTCTTAAATGACTTAATAATAATAAAAAAGTTTGAACTAAGCTCTAGTAACAGAGCTTTAAAAGGACATCTGTTTTCAATATTTGACACAGGCTAAAGGTGCTAAATAGTGTCTGAATGCAGACCCTTCAGCCCTTTTAAAGTCATTTTATGATGGACTGTTATCCAACAACACCAAATCACTGAAGGCTGGGACAATACTTTACACAATCATTGCTATGTACTTGCTCTGTTTGGTTTTCTTCTTCCCTAAATATCTACTACCAGCCACTGCTGAAAACAGCATATGGGGTCAGAGAGAATCTTTTATTCTTCTCTTTGTCTTACACTCATTTGTGCTCAAAATAACTAAAGCTAGTCTGGGATTTGATCAATCATCTAATTAACCGTATTAAAGGACAAATCAAACAGCTGAAAGAAGTTCATTTTGGCCTGCTTAGAATCATTTAGAAATTACATTAAAATAATCCCCTGAAAGCAGACAAATACAATTACAGTTGCTATCTTATGAAAACGCTTGTACTTTACAAGATGTTTTGTAGCTGGAAAATAAGAGGAAGCAACATCTGAAGGCCGTGTAATCTGCATGTCTTCAAAAATTTCTTTCTCCAGTAACTATTTTAGCACTGCTTAGTTGCCTAATTAGTGCCTTAATAAAAGGATAAAAAAGTTTTGATAATTTTATGTTAATGAACCACAAATATCGGTAAGTAAAATTTTTCTTTTTTATAAAGATAAAGGGAAATCTTGGGAAAAGTTAAAACTTTTAATGACAAAATAGTTTGCTTCTTGTGACATAAAATCCAGGAACACACAAATGAGGACACGTAAACTTACATTAACATTTCTGCTAAAGGGAATAACTACCTACCATAGCAACTCCCAAGCGTTTTCCATTTCCATTTCTTTTCAGGGAAAAAAAAAGAAAGGCAAATATCCTTTTATTTTAACCAAGCCATGTCCTGTTGAAGACAGACACGATGGTATCTCCCTCTAACTCTCCCTTCTTTTTTAGGATACTGTTTTCAAAGCACGAATAAGGGAAAGGAAAAGGTCGTATAAACATAACCGGCTACCATTTTGTAAACACGCGGAAAATACAATCTGCAGAGAGCTTTACTGACGCATTACTGGCTAACAGCTCCCAGACAGATGAATCGACCCCAAGGGCAGTTCGAAAACAAAATTATCACCCAGTTTATCTGTCATTCAAAACGGTAAGGTCTGAAAGGCGCTAGAGGTCAGGAGGAAGCGGGGGAAGGTGATCTATAAAAATCAGAACAGCTTGAACTTTGCTGCCAGATCGCCGGGCTCGGACGCGCCTCCCCGGCTGCCAGGAGGAAGCCGCCCCCCTCCCCAGGAAGGGAGCGGGAAAAGAGCGGGCGGCAGCCGGAGACCTCCCGGCCCTCAGGGACGCGGCCGAGGCGTTGCCTCCGCGGATCCCGCAGCGCAACATCGACCTTCCCGCCTCTCTCCGTTACCTCAGGCGGCGTTAAGGGCCCACAGCGGCCCTCGCCCCGCCGCCTTTGTCCCCTCCCGCCGCCCTCCTTCCCCGAGAGCCTGCCCGCCGCTCCCGACCTGCCCCGAGCCGGAGCCCTCACCTCTGCCAGGTCGGCCAACCGGTCCTTCATCCCCGCAGCGGCTCGGCCACTCCCCGAGGCTTCCTGGGCTGCTGCTGCTCGCTCGCTCGCTCGCTGCTGAGGGCCGCCGGGGCCGCCCCCTTCCCGCTCACCTCGCTGTCTCTCTCCGCCCGGCGCTGCGGACGGGCCGGGCCCCGCCACCTCCCCGCTCTCCTTCCGCGGTGCGAGGGGAGGCGGCCACGCCCACCGCCCCGCCCCGGGCCTGCGCCAGGGCCGCCGCGGGCCGCGCCGCGCATGCGGGGCAAGGGGCGGTGCCGCGCGGAGCGGGCGGGCGCGACAAGCAACCCCTTGGGGAGCCCGCCTCGCGCCGGTGACGTCACGGCGGGGCCGGCTGGGCGGGCTAGAGCGGCTGCGGCGAGGCCCGCCCCGGGTCGGGGCGGGGAGCCCTCGGCCGGGCCCGGGCGGCGGGGCCGGGGAGAGGCGGGGAGAGAGAGGGCGGCCGCCCCGAGGCTTGCGGGTCAGCGTGCGAGAGAGGGCGGGAAGGTGCGGCCGAGCACTTTGCTGCCGCTGAAGCGTTCGGGAGGGGTCCGAATGTGCCTGCGAGGCACTGAAAGTCTGGGCCATACAACTCCGTACTAGACGGATCCCAAAGAAATCGTAGTCCACGCAATTTGGGATGACCGTTACGAGAGGAAGTTGTAAAAAGTTGTGCTATGTTTATTTCTTCGTTGAATTTAGATCTGTTTCTGGTAGGTGATGTCGATAGGCTGCTGCCGGACTTCATGTAAAAAATACAGACGGCATCCTCTCTTTGCTGCCGCTTCTGCTCATCACAGGCCACGGACACATCCCTTCGCCATCCCATGATGTTAAGCTGTGGCTTACAGTGGGCCGTTTGCCCCCAGAGCAGCCAAGAGTGATCCCCGTCATGACAGGAAATTAAAAGAAAGCGGTACACTCGCATTCCGCGGAACAGAATATGACCCATTGACTTTAACTTCAACTAAAACATGTTGACACAAATTAATGACGATGCCAAAACTTTGCCCGATTCCTAAATCTCTACAGTAACAGGTAGGTCTTAGAGGCCTGGGAGTTTCTAGAAAATAGATCATGTACATACTGCGGAAGGCAGAAAATCCTCTGTGCTACTGTATTCTTAGGTGCTCGCTAAAAAATACTACTTCAGACTCTAATCAATTACCTGTAATTATTAGTATCGCAGTTCTGTCCTATCTAGACTTTAACTTCTAGACTACATGTTCAGCAGCTGTATATTATAGAAATGTTACTTTTTGATACAGAGCGTAATAGTCCAATGCATAATTCTCCTTATGTATTTAAATAATTTTATTCCAGTGCTGGATCAGGAATTTAAATACCCTGAATTAGAAATGTAAGACTAACAGTAAATGGCTGCATTTTTTGCTCTCTGAAAGAAATTGAGATCTACATCTGCCCTTTGTCATTGATCTAATATATGCTTATCTTCCAAGAGTGTAATCTTAACAAAACCTAGAGTCAGATACGTTTACTTGGTGAAAAAATGAAGTTTGTCTTTTGAATACAGATTCGGATGGACTTTTGCTCCGGTATGATCCATTTTAACTATCCATGCTGAAAGTGACTAATTTCCTCTTGAAACCTCTTAGTGCAATTTCCTGTGTCGCCTTGATCAGCAGTGAGCTGAGCTCCGTTCCTGCCCGCGCTCCTATTCCGGAGACATTTCCGCAATCACGGCTTTAACTGGGAAGTACAATTATGTTCCTTTTCATTGCTTGCCTGCCCCTACTCTTGCCTTCATTTACAGTTTACAAAATGATTTTGCTTCTTGCTACTGTAGCAGTTATGTTCCAAGATGCTGTTTACCTCTGTGACTGTTTAGCTCCTGTACCAGCCCCATGTGCCTCTGGGAAGGGTCACCTTTTATTTTGTGCATTTATCTGCCTCAGTGGGTTGCTGAGTTTGTTCCCAATCAGCCTGAGTCAAGATATAGGAAATGTAAAGATCTTCTGAAGGTCATTATTCAGCTGATTACTTAGTGATACCTTATGGACGCTGACCTTTTTAGGTAGAGCTCTAACACCGCTGAGGAGCGCTCGGAAGTGTTTTCTTGCCTTTGCCGAATGGGTTTATCTGGAGCAGGTATTTTGTGGTTCCTTATATGTGATGGTAAAAACTAGATTCCATGTAGTAATTTGTCTTCATAATAACAAAATAAATATTTAAGTGCTTTGATAGGGGACTTTTAAATTACAAATCTATTTTAATTATTCCACAGTAAAGTATCAGATAGTGTTACCAGGTTATTTGCAGAAAATAAAAAAAGTAATTTATTAATAAATTTGTAACAACATTGAGAAGCTTCTAAAGTACATTGAGTGTTCTATACACAGTTATAGATTGCTTTTTTTCCCCCTGGAAGTCTTTATAGTCTTAAAAACTGCTGAGCTCCACTAATTATGGGCTCTTATTTATAAACACATGCCTATTAGTCAAGAAGAGAGGTGGAATTCACAAGGATTTTATAAAGATAGCATTGTGCTGAGAAAATCTAAGATGCATTACCTATTTTGAAAAATATCCTTCCTGACACCTAGAGGCGGTCAGCAAAAATGCTACAAAACCCACAAACCCAACTCCTCCAAAAAAAGGGAAGGCAAATTCAACAAGCCAGTGGGTTTTTTTCCAACGAAGAAAATCTTACGCAACATTTGGATTGGCATGACACTACCAAAGAAGCAAAAATCACAGCCCAGTGCCGCCACCCTTGTAAAACTTTCTGTATACGTTGTTGCCTCTATGTCTGTAGAATCAGCTGTGCTTGTATACATCACCTGCCATGAAGTTTTTTCTATGTTAATTCCATCCAGAAAAATTTTATTTTTAAAAAAATCCTTTATTTATTCTAGATGATGGAGAGCAACAACAAACATTATGCAAACCACATAAAATTTGAAGTATACTGGAGTAAAAAAAAAAATCAGTGTGAAGCCATGAACTTGGTGTTTGTAGGCCTATGCACAACAGTTCTGTTCGTTGAAAGTCCATTTTTGAACAACTTTGATCCACTTAAGTTTAGACTGGAGATCTTAGAGAACTATTATAAATCCAGGGCTTACAAAACAACTTTTATTTTCATCAATGCATGCTCTGGGGGATGCAGATCAAGTTGTATGAACAGTTGAAAATAATGGTCATGAGGTAGATTTAAGGCAAGTCCTTTAGAACAAGAGTCGTTTTTAACTAAAAGCTGTTCAATTACATTCTCCCATTGCTTTTAAAGACTTTATTAAACCGTGCTGGAGGCAGTTTAGTAGGTTTTCTAAGCAACTACATGCAGTTTTTAAGGTTTCTCTTTAGAAAGAATATTGTCAGCTGACTTAAAACGCTTTCCGATGCGATTTTAATGATGAAATGGGGAGTCTGCCGAGTTCCCTGAGCCGCTCCGCCTGGCACAGGACCTCTGTCTCAACCCACACCAGCAGACCTCGGGCTTTTAAAGTGCCGTTAGACCGGGGCTTCCATCGCCTCGTTAGGAGCCGGGGGCCCCCGGGCGGAAGCCGGTTGAGCGGGCCGGGACCTGCTGCGGCCGGCAGCGGGGCGTGAGCACCCTCGGGCCCACGCCACAAAGCAGCCGCTCCCTTTAATCCGAAGGGCTACAGCTCGGCGGGCCGCTGCCACTGGCGGGAGGGGCCGGGCCCGGGAAACGGGCCCCTCAGGGCCGGCGCCCGCGGCCCAGAACGTCGGAGGCGCCGCGCGCCCGGAGGCTTCCCGCCCGCCCCACGCCACGTGACGGCCGGCCCCTCCTCCTCCCCGCGGCCGCGCGGCGTCGCTCTCCGGGTATTTGAACCGCGCTTCCGCCATCTTCCCAGCGCCCAGTCACTGAGGGGAGCGACGCGGAGAGAAGCCTCGGGGAAGGTAACGGAGGTCGGGGCGGCCTTCTCTTCTGTCTAGGAGTGGCTGGGGGAGAGTATGGCCGCTTTAAACAGCGTGAGCGCGGCCAGGAGGAGAATGGCGGTCACCGTTAGCTACCGCCTAGGAGGTGGGTTGGGTTGCAGTGAGGCCGGGCCTGAGTGAGCCTTGCAGCCGCAATGCTCGACTGGTGCGGTGGCTTTTCTCCTCTCGCTCCGCGGAACGGGAGAGGGGGAAACGGTAAGGAGCTGTGCTGAGCTCTGCTCCGTCGCTGATAAAAGGGCGGGCGGGATCCCGGGGGGAGCAGCAGAGCGGGGCCTCCAACGGCCCGAGCTGGAGGGGGAGAGGGAGGAGGCGCGCGCGCGCTGCTCAGTCATGGTGGCTCATGGCGGGGAGAGCGCGCTAGGCCCGGCGGTGGGGGCTGGGGGGAGAGGCTGAGGCCCCGCCGGGGAAAGACTCCGCTCGGGAGCCCCAGAGGACTCGCTCGGGGCTCTCCGGATCGGAAGGCGGATTCTCGCGAGGGTGGGAGACCGATGCTGGGCGGGTTGGAAGGACTTCGTGCGGAGCGAGGCTGGGGTCGGCCTTCGCCGAGATGTCCTTCGGAGGCCGCGGCGCGGTCTCTCCTTTCCTCGAGCCTGAAAGCCGAAGGGGTGCGGCGGCAGCAGCCTCCCGTTACGGGGCTTCGGGGGTGGGCGGGGAGGTGCCGCCGCCATTACGGCGCGCACTCCCGCCGCATGTGGGGTGATGTGGAGGTGCTTCCTGCCCCATGAATGGGCCCGGGACCACGCGCGCCCTACGGCCGGAGAGGAGGAGGAGGAGGAGGAAGGGGGGCGGCGGGGGCTGAGCCTCGGCCGGCGGGGCGGGCTGGCGGGCAGAGCACGCGCCCGAGGACCCAAGGAGGCGCTTTGGGAACCGAAAACGGCGCCCGGTCCCTTCCTGTAGGGCCTTGAATCGGTTCGCCTGTTGTGAGCTCATATGCTTCCATTTCCCCTGCAGACCCAGCATGGCCGCTCAAGGAGAGCCCCAAGTGCAGTTTAAGGTAAGGGAGTGGTTTAGTTCTTAGTGTCTGTCTTTCTTTCGGTAGAAAAGTACCGCGAGCAACTCTCAAGTGCCAGCGTGGATGGTAGGTTTGGTTTTTAAGGGCTCGTCTTTCCTTAACGGTGCAGTTAGCTTATTGTAGTATTGCGTATAACTTTGACAAAAAGATTCTGTTGTGCTCTGTCAATCTGATGCTCTTTGCAGTTCAGGGTAATAAATTTTACTGATGTTCTGCCTACAAAACGACTTAAATTTCAGAAGTGAAATTCACAGCCAGAAAGTGCTTAGAGTGAATTAGAATAGTGGGGTTTTTTCTGATTTGTATTAATTGTTTACTGAAGAAAACTTAATGTTTCAGAACAGAATTTTCTGGCATTTTGTGTGGGTTATGGTGGGCTTTTTTTATCTTAACAACCAGAAGCCCTTAAGACTGCTTCATGAAAAGTTACTTGAGCCAAGTATCATAAGAAGCACAGTATTCCAGTTGTTAGCAGTGCAATAGTTTGGGTTGGTTGGTTTTGGCTGTGGGTTTATTTTTTTTTTTAATTGTAAGATTACAGTGCGTTCCGCTGGTTTGGGTGCTTATATATTTTTTCTTTATTTGTAGCTTTCAGCTACAAGAACTAGATGAATCTGACAAAAGTTCCAGCATGATAGACTTAACATATTTGATTCCAGAACAGTGAGTTGCTTCATGGGGAAATTCAGTCTTGTTTACAGCATATTGTAGGACTGCGATCTTTATAGTACTGTTTAGTAGCTGCACTAAAATAACCAGTAAATGTTTCTGGAAGTGTATTTCACTGACTTTTTTGCTTTTATGTATGAACAGCTTGTCCTCGTTGGTGATGGTGGCACTGGTAAAACAACATTTGTAAAACGTCATTTGACCGGTGAATTTGAAAAGAAGTATGTAGGTATGTCTGAAGGAACTTGTGAGATCTAATATGTTACGATTAAAAGTGTAATTCATGACTTAAGTGAACTCCTTTTTCTTATTATAGCAACGCTGGGTGTTGAAGTTCATCCTCTGGTGTTCCATACCAACAGAGGCCCTATTAAATTTAATGTATGGGATACAGCTGGCCAAGAGAAATTTGGTGGCCTGCGAGATGGCTATTATATCCAAGGTAAGATGCGTGTATATGTGGAAATACTCGTTACCTTTTACAGTTCAATCCTTCATTCTGTTCATGTTGGCCACTCTCAAAGCTGTCTGTGTGCCTTTCAGTGATGAGCTGATTTCTGGGTCTTCAAGCTCTTCACATAGATAGGATAACTTTCTTTGCACTCGTGTAGGAGTGTTGTAAGGCTGTGTTTCAGTAAGCTACCGAAGGCTTTGGGATTAATGAAAAGTAATGGTGCACCTTAAATGACAACATTGCTGATCTAATCCAGTGGTTAAGAGGTGCAAGTACATACTTCAGTTAGTACAAATTTTTATCTGTGTTAACGTGCTGTGCTGAGACCAGGACTTTGAACACAAACTGTAAGGTTTTAGATAGAATCATAGAATGTTAGGGGTGGAAGGGACCTCTAGAAATCTAGTCCAACCTTCCTACCAGAGCAGGATCTTGTAAGGCAGACCACACAGGAATGCATCCAGGAAGGTTTTGAAAGTCTCCAGAGAAGGAGATTCCACAGCCTCTCTGGGCAGCCTGTTCCAGGGTCTGTAGCCCTCACAGGAAAGAAGTTTCTCCTCATATTGAGGTGGAACCTCCTATGTTGTAGTTTGTACCCATTATTTCTTGTCCTGTTACTGGGCATCACAGAAAAGAGACTGGCCCCTTCCTCTTGACACCCACCCCTTTGATATTTATAGACATTAATCAGATCCCTTCTCATCCTTTTCTTCAGACTAAACAGCCCCAGTTCTCTCAGCCTTTCCTCATGGGAGAGATGTTCAAGTCCCTTAATCATGCTTGTAGCTCTCTGTTGGACTCTTTCCAGTAGATACAACAATGAGCTTGTACATCTCTGTGCTAGAGTCTAGTTGTCTTTCTAAAGAAGTACTGATAGTGTCCCTTACTTCTGCTGGACCCAAGCTGTGTTCTGTGTTTGCTTCAGTCACCTGCCTATCTTTAAATTTGGCAAGGGATTATTAAAGTTTGACGTTGTTGCTTTTTTGAAATATGAGGGTCGAGTCAAGCCCTTGTGTTTTCAAAAAACTATTCTGGACAAGGACATCCTGAGATGTAGACTACACACTCTCAACTTACCCGAAAGCCTCAATAGGGTGTCTGAAATGAGTTAAATACATATTAACTAATTCTGTCAGCTAATCCTTGTATATTCTTGTGTCATGCAACACCATGTTACCCAGTGGGACGGTTGCATTGTTAAAACTAGCTGGTGTTTGGGCTCTAAAGATGTGAGGTGACATGGTCCCAGGCAGTTCTGTGGACTCCTGCATTGAATTCGTTAATGGAACGTGGACTTCCAGAACTGTGGAGGTCAGAGGGAAAAGTTAATGCAGACACTTAACCCTAATGTGGGATTTCTGTGGGTGCCTCTTCCATCATGCAAGCAAGTGCTTGCTCTCCTGATGTAACTCTTGACTACTCTTTCCTTGCAGCTCAGTGTGCCATCATAATGTTTGATGTAACATCAAGAGTTACTTACAAGAATGTACCTAACTGGCACAGAGATCTGGTACGAGTATGTGAAAACATCCCTATAGTGTTGTGTGGCAACAAAGTGGATATTAAGGACAGAAAAGTCAAGGCAAAATCCATTGTCTTCCACAGGAAGAAGAATCTCCAGGTATGTTGGTGTGAGTCTGTAGGACTTGCGTTTGGAGCTGGTGACTACAGTTGGGTTCTCTGCAGTAATGTAGTGTTCTGCCTTTGTCTTAGAAACTGTAATATTTCAGCTTTACATCCTGTTGGCTGTCTGACCCTAACTTTGGGGAAGGGTGAAGTGATGATGTTAAAGACGATCATCACTGGTCATGCAGAATCTGTGATAAGTTCTTAAAGAGCTTGTGTACGTTTGGCTTTCACTGCTCAGAATCTCATCAAATGATGCAGAAGTGAGACTAAAGTAGACTGAATCACAAGAAAAAGATGCACTGTTGCCTCCAGAAGATTCCATCTCTAATCGGATTGGATAGCTTACTTTTCAGTTATCAGTTTGCCTGTTTGCTTGAAGCTGTGCATGTCTAGACAGATGATAACTGTTTCTGAGAGCGTAAACAGAAGTCATGCAGTCAGAAATAATATGAAGGTAAAAACAGTGCTGATTATCTGCCTGTTAATCCTAGTATGCCCTTAATTATCAGTTAGATGTGCCCTTTAAAAAGAAGTATATGTACTTTCTTTTGCAGTATTATGACATTTCAGCTAAGAGTAACTACAACTTTGAGAAGCCTTTCCTCTGGCTTGCTAGAAAGCTAATTGGAGATCCTAACTTGGAGTTTGTTGCCATGCCTGCTCTTGCACCACCTGAAGTTGTTATGGACCCAGCATTGGCAGCACAGTATGAGCAAGACTTACAGGTAAGTGAAAAAGGAAACAGAGGTCGTAATGATTGCCCAATAACTAGTGTTTGGACTCCTGGGGCAAGTAAGTGGAAAACAGTTCTTAAAGTGTAACTTTTTTTTTGTTCCAGATTGCTCAAACCACTGCACTGCCAGATGAAGATGATGACCTGTGAGGGATGAAGCTGGAGCCCAGCGTCAGAAGTCTAGTTTTATAGGCAACTGTCCTGTGATGTCAGTGGTGCAGCGTGTTTGCCACTTTATTATCTAGCTGAACAGAACATGTGCTTAATCTTTGGGATGCTGAAAGAGATGAATGGGCTTCGGAGTGAATGTGGCAGTTAAAAAAAAAAAAACAAAAACAAAAAGAAAAAAAAACAAACAAAACTTCATATTTTGGACCTGCATATTTAGCTGTTTTTGGACTGCAATTATTTCCCCTTTTGAGTTTCAAATATAAGACTGCTGCAGTCACATCAGAGTGTTAAGTGGTAATCTTGTTTCTGTCATTCCCATTCTTTTGTTTAGGTAATAAAGTTGTATTTCAAGTATCTCTAAGCAAGTGAACTTTCATGCATTGTTAGGAAAACTCTTCAGAGTGTCTTCTGTTCTTCAGTGGAGGCTAATACTTGGTTGTCTACTGCATTTCTCATTCTCTGTTCTCTTTTTCCGTCCTGCTTCTCATGTTACGCTCCTCTTGCTAAATCAGAGCTAACAATTAACCTTCCCTTGATTTCCTGAAGCATATAATTAAAGCACCCGAGGAAGGCTGAACTAACTACCAAGTAAAACGAAAGCAGTGAGCACTTGGCTGGTAAGTGTGACAGGATCAGCGTTCCCATGGCAATGGGAATGTTTGTGGTCTGCAGGGTGTTTTGAGAGAAAAGTGTGTAGTTCAGCTTGCATATGCTGCCATTAGATACGGTCTCTCAACTTTATTAACTTTTCTGTTCTACAATATGCCTTCAGAGCTCTGTGGTGTTAGTAGCCAAAACCAAATGGCATCTAGGTCTGTTAGGTGACTCAAGCTGTATCTTTGCATGGAGCATCATTCAGTAGAGCTATAGCTGATTAAATCAAACTCTAAGCATCTTAAAATTCACTAACTAGAAAACAGCTGTAAGCTGAGCAAAAAAGCTCTTGTCTACAAAACCTCGTATTAACTAAAACCACATTTATATAAATACCTAGACTTTACTGTAACTGCACCAAGTTCTTAATTTGAAACTAGCTTATTGCAGCACAAATGGTGGAAAACATCAACTTTTTAACACTATCCGGTAGAAATTAATCCTGGTCAATATTAGTACTGCTAGTAAACAAAACTAAGTTTAAGATACCATTTTTCAGTAGTGTTTGAGTACATGAAGCCTTGAACTCTTCAGTTTTGTATTTTTGGTTTCTTAATAAAGTGGAGCATTTCATTTATTCCTTTTAACTTGCATGTTTGTGTACGTAACTCCTACTTGAATATTTAACTATGCAACTATTCTGGTACATGGTAGCAAGAAGTGGGGACTATGGTTATTACTTCTGCAATACTGTTGTAAAGGAAGCTTTTGTTTTAGTGGAAGTTGGAGTTTTGTGGTTTGGGGTTGTTAGGGTTTTGGTGGTGGGTTTTTTGGTTGTTTTTTTTTTTGGTAGTCCTTGAGAAGCTGAGTTGTGGTGCTTAGGACCTGAACTTCATTCATGAAAATAAGGAACATTGTACACTTAGCCTGTAAAAAGACAAACTCCCACTTAACATTATGTTGGACCTTCTTGCTGCATCATCTTGCTTTTAACTTCACATTGTAGGCTCTTGCCTGTAGTGTTTACTAATTTACTTGTGCATATCTTGGTTAATCTTGCTGGCTTGACTGCTGCTGCCTTACTAGGTATGGTAGCTGTTTTTTTTTTTTGTCTTCAAGCTGTCTCACTTCTGAAAATGCAGTGTCTAAAAACCAAATTAGAAAGCTTGAGTAGTACTGCAGCATTGATGTGCCTTAAGAAGAAAACAGCACTGAGGTGGAGTTGTTTCATAGGATGTGTGTGGTGTCATCCTTCCCACTTAACTGCTGCACACAGGTACTGGCCTTGGTGTGAATTCCTGCTAAACAGCTGAAAAGATTTATGAGAAGTGAAGTAGCTGTTGAAAGGCTAGTGTAACTGCTGGCAGCTTTGCTTGTAACTTTTGAGTGTTACTCCAAGTTCACAAAAGCTGAGCTCTGAAGTAGGCAGTAATACTAGCCTTGCTGTAAAGCCCTATCTTCAACTGGAAATGTTTTGGGAGTGTAATTAACTGCACTTGTTGCAGCAGCATACTTGGTTTGTCACATTTAGTCCCTTTAATTGTTTGTTATAAATAGAACACGTAACCTTAATGTGCAGATTCCTCAGTTGAAGTTCCTTAACTATAAACTTCTAAGAAGCTTTTCACTAGTTGGGTTCAGATGAAATAAAACTGTTTAGTGAAGTAATGAAGAACATCTGTGTTCGAGGAACCTCTATGAAATAATCACATCAGCCTGTGTTGGAGTTCTACCATTGTCAGCACTGAATTGCTAAGACTGAAATCTTTCATTGCAGTAATGATTTTCTACCTGCTTGACTGCTGTGTGGTTAGATTAGGTTAATTGTAGAGTTCCTGTGTTCCTTGCACACTATTTCGAGTTTTCCCATACTAAAATACCTGGTTTCAGATCAGTTTTTAGTAATTTTGGCACTACAGACCATGCTCAACCTCAGCTTTTAAAAGCAGGACACGGTAATGGGCCTTTTCGTAGTTTCATGATAAAGCTGCAACTTTTCAAGTGTCCAAACCCGGAGGAATTTGTATTAGAAACATAGTTGAAGGACTGTGTGCATGTGCAGAATAGGCCAGGGAAAAGCATTAGTTAATAAACCAGCCGAGGAAACATTTTGCTACTTCTCATTGAATCTTTAAGTTTGGGGAGTCTTGAAAGCCGCCTCAGGAAAGCTAGACTTGCCCTCAGATCTCTTGGGATTTCAGGAGAATCTTTTAGAAGCATAAGAGATGGCTTCTCTGCCACAACTTGAAAGCTGTGTGCCAAGGCTGATGTCTGCCCGTCTTACAGCTGTGAGTTACAGCACAACAAAACTTGTCGTCTTCCTTTAGAAATGGTTCTGTTGTGTTACTACAATTAAGTCTAATGGAGAAAACAGTGCTGAGACAAATGGTTCTGCCTTCACCTTCCAAAAACAAGTACCCAGTTTGATTGAAGCTACTTGTTCTCCTCACCTGGATTGGTATTGCTGGTCACTTTTCGTTTGCCTGAGTTTTGACTACAGTTGCTTGGGCCTTCTTAAACCAGGTTGGTAACAATGTCTTAAA
This sequence comes from Momotus momota, assembly GCA_028565915.1. NCBI lineage: Eukaryota > Metazoa > Chordata > Aves > Coraciiformes > Momotidae > Momotus > Momotus momota. Next base: position 440,967 of record JAOXNV010003168.1, on the reverse strand, counting down.
AGTAACTGAAAAGCTCCATCTGCTGCTGCTTTGCTTGGCTTATTTTCCCAGGGGTGCATTAATTTCTAGATTGCCCGACAAAATTAATCTTTGTAGAGTTTTGTCCTTGAAAGAAAGGCTTGCTGTGATAACGTGTTAAACAGATTTAGTGTGACTTCCTGATGAACCAAACCATAGCTTCATGTACCTAGTTGTTGAATAACTAGGAATGTTGAAACATCAGCCTTGTTATTTATGCCAAGGGTCTAACACCGAGCCTAAATCTTCTTAGGTCTGGGTGTATGAGGCAAATAATTTTAATTGGAATGTTGGAGTAGTTTTCTTCTAGTTCACAGAGTGAACAGATTGTTCAATGAGTGAATGACACTTCCCCAAAAGTCTAGTGTTCTACAAACTGTGTCACAGGAATGGGCCAATGTTTATATTGGGGCACTGGTTTAGTATTTGAATACTGATGATTTATTTTTTTTTTTGGGTAGCCTTAGTATGTGATCCTGGAATTCTGCAATTAGAGGAATCTGATTCACACATTCTAGGACTTGCTTGAGCCTGGTTCATTCTCAGTTGCTTGTGTCCATATTGACACTACTAAAGAGTGGAAAGGGGCAGCTAAACCAAAAACCATCAATGTAAAGTAGATGGTCATATACAGGAAGCTCATAAGGGTGTGATCTGTAACATCTAAGAACACCACTTTAAGTCGTGTCCTTCCTGTTACGATTATCTGAGTGACAAAATCACTGATGATACTGTGAAGCATTAGGATCTCTCCTGATACAGCTATTTAAGGTTTCACTTAAAGTATTAAGCTGAAGATAACAAGTGACTAATGTAAGTGGTGTTTGCTTTGAACTTCGTTTCAGGTAAGAGCTTGCCTGAGCCAGTACCATGCTCTGCTTTCCCCTTTGTAATACTAATTCCACCTACTGCTGCTACATAAACTTTTCACTACGCAAAACCAGTGGTAACTTGCTGATGACTTTTTTACATCTTGGTGACTTTTGAGAATAGTGCTGGAGGGAAGCAATGTACCTTTCTCTTATACTGAAAATAAACGTTAACTTTTCCATCAGGCTTCTTCAATCACTTACTCCATTTAAAAAAACTGTTAAAACTCAAATCTCAGGTTGAGTTCACAGGGCAAGTATTTAGGGAGGAGCTCAAGCCAGAGATGTTTGTTCCATTTATAAATAAAAAGGTGGCACATAATAAACATCTGCTTTTTTTGGCATTATTCATTGCCTTTGGATTCTGGATCTAGTATTTTTATTTTTTAATTGTGTCTGGATGTTTTGTTTTACTTGACTACGTAAATTGATGGCTAGTTATAAAACTTATTTCAAACTGTGCCAGATGAGTACAATAATTCTTCAAAGATTATGTGTAAAGGAGCTGTTTGACACATCTGAGGGTGAGAAGTGCAGAAGTTGTCAGGCTTAAACCAGAGGAAAGAGTAGTTCTTAGCTCACTAGCTGGACAAGTCTGATGCAACTTAAAATTCTTTGTTGCAGAGATGAAATGGTTACTGCAGAAGTTTGTTTTTTTTTTTTCTCGCAAACATGTAGACTGGCATCTGAGAAGACAGAGTAGTCCCCAGGCTTGAATAAAGCTGGAGGGAGATAGAACAGTGAGGATTTGCGTTTGTGGTACCAGTTCCAGCCACGGGATGGGGCACAGGGTCTGCGGAGCTGCTTTGCTGGAGTGAGGCCGTGTCGGATTGAAAGAGCACCTCTTGGGGTTGCACAAGTGCCGTGTGGTTAGGAAGGAAGCAATGTGGGTGCTTTTAGGTTTGTTAACAGTAACAAATGACTTTGATGCCTGTGCAGTAGCAGATGCTGGATGATAAAAATTTAAAACAGCATGTAAGAGGCTTTTGGTTTTGTAAGGCATTTCTATTTGTTGCAAAATAAGATAAATATAATGGGAGTTTTAATAGGGTTATTTTTTTTCTTTAAGTTAAATCCACTGAGTGTAAAATAGACCAAGATAGTGAATTACCGGAGGATTTTTCTTTATTCTAATGCTGTTAGTATAGCAAAGATAGACGCTGCTATCACAGACTTTCTCTATTTTTCTACTTTTCCGCAAATTTAGGTTAAAAAAAATTAAAATTTGATGCTTACTATATGGAACCAGTCAACATCTTCACAGTTGACACTGAGTTAAAGTATAAGAGTTGAAGTGTAACTTTGGTTGTTTGTGTTTTTTTTTCTTTTCCAGGTTAAAACTGCTGTGCATTAGGCGCTGATCATTTAACCTTGATGCAAAGCAAAGGTCTCGTGAGGTGTATGCAGTAGTTAAATCTAGCACAGTGCTGTGTCAGGTAATTCATGATTTGATCTTGTAGTGAAGTTGCACTATGAATAGCAAAATGAACAGAAAGCTTTAAGGATTGGTGCCCTGAGTATTATAGTTCCTGTTTGGCTGTAAAGAGACGTTAAATAAGGAATAAAAATGTTCTTCCACTCAGACCTTCAGATTTGAAGTTAGAATGGCTGCAAGAACTGTTCTGCCAGTATTTTCTAGTCACGCTGGAGAACCCTGTCTTGAAAGTTGCTCAGGTGCACTCTGTGTGTTTCACAGGTGGTGAGCTGCACCCGTCCTGTCCTGCTGAGGGCCCTGGTTCAGTGTGAAATAAGCAACTGCCTATCTCTAGACAGGCAAATTCCCAGCTGATGTGGTACTTGCGGAACTAACGGCAGCTATTGCATGGCAGCTATTGCACAGGAGAAGCTGGGGCAGTGTCAGTAGGAAGTGGCATCTTCAGAAGCATAGCCTAGATTGTCGATACGATAAAGCCGCAGGCAACACATCGCGTTAGGCAGTGAGATGACACCTCTGGTGTAAAGGGCTGAACCTGTGAGGAGTGTGAAAGAGCTCAAAAGCAGGAAGCAGCAGCATGCACACAAGCTGGCCCACCAGTAGAGAGATGGAGAATAGATGAAGGCAGATAAAAATTATGACTAGAGAAGAAAATGCTCATATGCTAATAATGCGATGACGAAGTAATGCAACATTCCAAAGCGTAAGTAACTAGTAGCAATTACACTTAATGGAAGTCTGCTATTAAATATCAAACCAAATAGAAGAAAGCAGTAGAGGGATGGAAAGGTGCATGTTGGAGAGGGAGGGCAACGTGCCAAAACTCTCCTGGCAACGGAGGCCTTCACTACATGGTTCTCTACCACAGATAACTTGAAGACTGGCTTGGTAGGCAACAAAGGGCAAAATCTCCCTGTACCCATACAGGAGAGGCTGCTCATGCATCTCTGCTTTGTTGGAAAGTGATTTAGCTAATGCTGATGGGATACCACAGTAAAAATTAAAAAGAAGAAATGTACCTAGCAGAAAATAATCGAGTCTGTTCCGTCACTAGGATCTGTTGTGCACAGGTCAGTTGACCTCTCTATAACTTCTGTAATTTAAATGGAAGCTGCCTGAGAACAATCCATCTTCACACCCTGCAACTTGATTCCATGTCAGGTAGAGTGTCTTGCCACTTTCTTGTAGGTGAATAGCTTGGATTTTTCCAGATTGGGTGTTACTTCAGTAAACAGCAGGGACCTCTAATCACATGTAAAAGGTAAATACGATTTAGGCATGTAACATAATCCGTGTTGCGGTTTGAAAGACTTACACCCTAGGGCATGCATTTTTCTATTACCTGTTTCTTTACTCCTTTCAGTGATTTTTGTGGACTGCTCTCTTCAAGTACTTTGGCTATAAGGTTTTAAACAGATATGTGTGTACACAGGGCCTTATACAATTAAGATCATGTCCCACGCTGGAAACTTCAGTGCATCATGTGAAAAAATACTTTTACCTTTCATTTAAATCTTACATATAAATAAATAACAAATGCAAGCAGAAACATATAGTTATAAACCCTTCTCTCCTGCCTTTGTAAAACTGATTGATAGCAGAAAATACTATCTTCTTGGGTTAATTACACTTTCAGGTTTTTTTTAAGTTTCAGTTGCTGTTGACCTCTAGTAGGTGGATACTTGTTACTAGCCATTTACTACTAGCAGAGGACTAATGCTTTGATCGCCTCTGAGCAATGGATAAATCCTACTTCTAAATACATGGCAGATATCACTATTTAAAATCTAAGGTGTTATCTTTTGTAATGCCATTTTCAGAGGTGCTGGCTTGACTACAGAACTTCTGTATTTAATTCTACGGGTATGTTGACATGGTATGTGTCTCCTGCTCTTCACCCCAGCTGATTGTGCATGTGCTAAGAAGGGTTTAGTGCCCAAGAGAAAGAAGGGAAACTCTTAATCTCTTGAAAAATCAGTATTTCTAACTAATTAAAAAGGATCTGAAGAAGGTTGTATCAGTCATCTTGATCTGCAAGTGACATCTGAAAATGACAGTCGTTTAAGGAGCCTGTGAAAATCAATGATTGACAAATCCCCTGGAAAAAGAAAAGGGGATTTTTTTTGATCTCCATATAATTTCCATTTTCATAGTCAAAATCCCACTTTAAATGCTTTATTTTAGTTTGCTTCCCTGCAGTATATATCAAGAACAGTGGCAGACACAAATGGGATTTTTTTTCATTTATTTTTTTGAAAGTATGTTTTTAGCCAGTTCCATGATTCCAGGGTGTGTCTTGTGATTTTTAGGATCTTTGGGATGGCTGTTGCAGCCAACAGATGTAAGTGATTTCTCTAGTCAGATTATTAAGCATTACAGCAGAGTGAGGAACTAACCACTAGGAGTCACAGTGGTCAAGAGTGCATGGAAGAGAGGTTTTGCAAGTGTCTGGTTTACATATTGGCCCTCTTCTGTCCATGGAGATCTAGAGCTTTGAGACTCAGTACCTGAAATTGCAGAGATTAACCTGGATCTTAATTCTGGAATTCATTTTTTTTTATGGTTTTAAATTCATTGATAGGTTGCATCTCGGATTTGATGACTCTTCAGATTTTAAGAGTGCGGATTTGCAAGCTACTGCCAACATTTTAGCCAGCTCTGATTTCTGTCCCCACCCTCTCATTGCTTTTGCCCCTTAGATCTAAAGTAAGAAACTACAAAAGACAGGAACTATGTTATTCCACATAGAATTAAAACACTTTAATGTATGTCTGTAAGGGACTCAGATGTCCTTACTGGGAAGTGATTTGCAGATTATCTTCTGGATGTATTGTCTGTTTGTGCTAGTAAACTTCTTTCACAAAGCAGTTGAATTAAACTTTCATGGAGTTGCTTTTACCCAGAAGAGCAGGAGAGAAATAAGACTGTAAGAGGGAAAATTGGCACCATTTCCAAAGACAAAACTTTATCATAGTGAAATACTCCTGTAATTAAGAAAATCTCACTGCCTGAATGATACAAAAAAATTGCAGCTCCAGGCAGTGACTTTTTGGCAAATAAGATTTGGCTTAATCACATAAAGATTTTCTATAATGTTTTATTTATATAACTGTCCAATTTTATGTTAGCTTGACATTAAGGCTCAGATAACCAAGGATCTGATTTAATTTCATCTTTGAGATTTGCACAAAAGCCTAAATTATTTTGCAAAAATAGAATGTTTTCTTCAGTATTTAGAGTAGGATGTTCAAGGCACTACCACAACACAAGAAAAAAATAATGTTTAATGAGTGAAATGATACAGTAAATAAGCAGTAGAGTAATCCAATTACTATTAATCAGTAAGTGGGACCTCATCCAAAGAAAACTTAAATGTATAATACATTGTGTGGTGTTAGTCACCTGCTTACTTGGTCTTTCATTCATCAGAGTCATCGTAATATTTTCAGAAAGGATGTATAAACTAAATCAGATTAGCATTACATATATAGCTTGATAAAAATATTTTTTATCTGATTAGGCCTACATTTTACTGCCAAAAAGCTGTATCTTGTTTTCTGGCATCAACCAGCAATTTCTCGTTTTCTTAATTAGAAAAATATTTTTCCATGATAGCGTTAGCCTTGTTGAATTAGCTCCAGGATTTTTGTTTGTTTGCTTTTTTCTTCAATCTGAACTATTGAGTTTGTCCTTTTCAGTATAATCAACTCAAAGAAAATTTAATGCAATATTTTCATGAGTGTAGTCTTACTTTCTGACTAATTTTGCCTAAATATCTTTTGTTACTTGATATGTCCAAGGGATCAGAGTCATGCAATGGCCACTGCCACCCTTTGATTGTGTTTTGATGGCATTGTGCAAATAAGAACTGTAATGTCTGAAATTCTTCTATCATTTTTTTCAGTTTAAATGAAATTTATCATAGATTTTCACTGATATTTTCCTTCTTTTCTCTAGAACTGGGGGCCTAGTGTTATATTTTTTAAGTGAAATCTTCCATAGTTACTTTGCTAATTAGTATTGACTATTATCATGGTTTTATTGTACTACATAAAGGGAGAATGTGGCAAAGGAAACATTCTTCAATCTCCAGTTCCCCTGGATAAGTGGTTCTCTACAAATCACATAACTTTTGCCTCTTTTAAACTTTCATGTACAATATAGAGATAAATTACACTCTATAAATGATAGTTAACTAAGTGCTGAATCTTTTGAGATACCTAAATAAAAGCATTACCTATAAACAAAATACTTTGAGAGAAATATTTTCAGCCAATTCACTCTAGTGATCATTTTCATTTCTCTTGCTCAAAGAATAAATGAGAACATGGAAAAGTAAAAAAACCCAACCCTTCCAACTACAGCACTTTTAATACTGCCAAATGCAAGATGAACCTGTCTGTCACAATATGGGGATAGCTTCTCTTTAAAAATCAAAGTAGCAGTCATAGTCTCGGTGGATTGAATAGAGCTGCTGTAGAGCGAGCCGTGGTTTCTTTGAAAGGTTGAAATAAACCATCCAGTGCTAGAGACAGCTTTGAGTCTGCTTTACAGGTACTGATACCCACAGCCTTTGAATACATGAGGTGTAGCTCATGAAAAGAAAGAAGAGTTTTGTACTCCCTTTCTTGCCTATAAATTGTACTGTCAGTTTAACTCGGTCCTGTGTCTGTTTGTTTGAACTGCGATAAAGTGGCAATTTGTTGCAGCCAGTTAAACCTTAGAATGGAGTGTGTGTATGTGCTGTGTGGGAAATCTAATGGAGCAGTTGAGGATACGGTCGGGCTTCGGAAGGGGACTGCAGAATCCAGACGAGCTTGTGGGACAAGGATGCCCATGTCAAATAAGTATCAAGCGAGTGGCACAGATTGCATCAAAAGTTGGCAGTGCAGTTATCAGCAGGGACAGCTGCTTTACCCAGTGGTAGTTTGTGTTCGTGCAGTAACTGGAGGGAGAGGACTTCATTCACCAAGTCCTTGACCTTTCTGTTGAGTGAGGGAACTGCAAGGGTTTCTAAATACAGCTCCAATACACTGCTCCACTAGTGAATATATCAAACTTGCTATCAAGAGCTAGTGCAATACTTTCTCATTGCTACAGTTCTGTCCAAGGTCAACTTCATAGGTTTGGGAATGACTTTTTCCCTCACCAAAGTGGTAATAAAAAAAACCAACCCAGCAACAAAACCCCTCAAACTATTCTTTAGCATGAGCTTACAATTCTACATGAAAATAAGATCGTATGAAGAGAAAATAATCAACTATCAGAGGTGACCCCTTCATCTGTGAAACTGCTTCTGCTTTAAAGTTCTGTGAGCAAAGAATTTATTACAAAAATTCTGTGATGATATAAAGGTGTGTATTGAGAAGGTGGCAAGCTTGGCACAGGATCTTGTTCTGGTTCCTTGCAGATATGCAAATCTAATCAAATTGTACCTATGTACATCTGAGTAGTTGCAAGAGAGCTGGTAGAATTGCCCTGGATGTTTCCTGTAGCAAGGGACAGCTGAAGTAGTTTACAGAACTGTGGGATGTTTTGTGTAAGTGAATGAAACAACCAGTTCTAAAACTGCTTACTAGTTCTACTACTCATCCATAACAAGTCAGAAAAGTTAGCTATAAAATTTCAAATTTAAGTGGATGGATGTTTATGTCATCTGTAACCATAGTGCTAGTTTCTATGGGTGGTAGAGAAACAGTTTGACCAGGGAGTCATTTTAATCCAGAATATTTGTTGACGTATTAGTAGAGAAGGTGGTATTAGAGTTGTTTTACAAAATCTGTTAGTTTTACTCTTGAAATACTCCTTTCTAAGATGTTTATTAAAACATTTTGATTGCAATTATGCACCAGCTCTCCTGTGGGAAATTAGTGATTCCATTGAAAACGAAGAAAGAAAACTATTACAGATTGTTTGTCTTCTGCAGTGTAAAGCATCCTTTAAAGTATTATTCTCTCTGCTTGTATTTACACAGTTAACAACAAGGATTTTTAACTTCAGGTTATTTTTAATTTCTTGGTCAATGTTGGCTACAGCATTTGCTAATTTTCTGTTTCAATAATATAATCATCCTGAATGAACACCAGGTGAACAAGGAAAGCTGAAACTGAAAGTTAAGTTTAATTATTGCATGACAGGTCACACATTGTTGTGAAAGTGTTGTAACTGACATAACCAACTTTTTTTGGTTTTTCTTAGTTAAACCTTTGCTTTTGAAAGCCTCTCCCCCCCCCCCCCCCCCCCCCAAAACAAAAAAAAAAACAAAAAGAGGGAAAAAAAGGAAAAAAAAAAGCGAGATATCATTTCCGCGTACGTGGTGTCTTGATTGTCGCCGTCGACGCCGC